>JADAQX010000540.1:0-35130 GCA_015476325.1 Cardiosporidium cionae
CCCCTTGTATGTGTTTTACTAGGAAAGTCGCTGCAAGTTATACAGAAGAAATTGAAAAGCAAATCCTTCGAGTAAAACGAATGAAAAATTGGTCAGCTAAATCTGTGGAGATGCTTGTGGAAGGATTACGAAGAGGGATTGGAATTCATCATAATGGATTGAATCGCCGTTATAGAGATGCTGTGGAGATTCTCTTTCGTTTGGGATATTTGAGAGTAGTTTTGGCTACTGGAACACTTTCTTTAGGAATTCATATGCCTTGTAGAAGTGTTATCTTTACTGGAGATTTTTTGGAATTAACACCTCTGATGTATAGACAAGTAAAAATAGTAATTTTAAATTGTTTATTATATATAGATGGTGTACATTCCAATGATGAAAATTAAATAAAATAAAATTCTGTATACCTCCATATTTTCTTTTATTAAAAATAAAATTTTTTCAAACCTATACTTTCTAAAAATATATTTCGAAAGATATTTTATTCGAGTTTAGATTTTTATATATTTTTCTAATTCTTTTTTATCTTAAAATTTTTTTTTTTTTTTAGATGAGTGGACGCTCTGGACGTCGAAGTTTTGATTTGGTGGGCCATGTCCTCTTCTGGTGTATTCCTTTTAGAAAAGTAAGACAGTGGAGGATTTTTTTAAATAAAAAATATAATTTATAATGAAAGAATTGTTTATAAAATAGATATAGAAGGAAAAATTACTTTATTCTCTTTTTTGTATTTTTTTTTCTGGTCTTTTTTTAATTTTTATTTTAAATATTTTTATTATATGTATATATATTCCTATTCTATTAATAGTAAATTTATTTATTTTTGTAGGTGCGTCATCTCATCACCTCCAAACTTCCTGTTTTGTGTGGGAATTTTCCAGTTTCTCCTACACAAAGTATGTAAAAAAAAATATAAAAAGATTTAATTTTCTTTTTTATCTACAAAAATAAAAAATGCTAATTGAACAACCTATTTTTTATTTTGAAGTATTTATTTTAAAAAAAAAAAAAGGTTTTATCCTTCTTATTTTGGTATTTATTAGACTTTTAATTTTTTTATATATTAGAGAGTTTCAAAAATTTTATAATATTTTTTTTTATATATTAGAGAGTTTCAAAAATTTTATAATATTTTTTTTTATATATTAGAGAGTTTCAAAAATTTTATAATATTTTTTTTTATATATTAGAGAGTTTCAAAAATTTTATAATATTTTTTTTTATATATTAGAGAGTTTCAAAATTTTTTACAGCACTTCGAGCCTTTGATGTTTGGAATCGTCTTTATGTAAGAACGATGATTGAAGGAAATGGAGAAGATTTGGCTGCTAATCGATTATATCTCCGAGAGTTTTCAAATCGTTTATTAAGTCTTTACAATGCTCCTCTATTTCTTGTTTCTGATAAAGATGAATTACCTTCAGAAGAAGCTCTACAAATGCTCTATGATCGTGTGATTTTCCAACTGAGGTTTATATATAAATAAATTTATATATATATAAAAATATAGAAAAAGAGAGAGAAAAAAATTGGATGAAAAGAAAAAGAAAATACGAGAAGAAATCAAATAAAAAGAAGAAAAAATAATGCAGGGAAGGATAAAAAATTATTCAGAGAAAATATTAAAAAAAACTCCTTTAAATGAAAAACTGTGCGTAATATAAAAAAAAATAAATTTTAGATAAATTTTATATAAAACTTTTTCTCTTATATTTTTCAGATTTAATATTGATTTTCTAACACGTTCTAATTTTTTAAAATCTGATGGGAATGCCACAGCCTTGACTGCCTTTGCTGTTTATCTTTTTGAAGAAGAACCAGAAAATTTTATAATTGCAAATTTACTTTCCACTGGTATTATTATTATATTTTTATAAAATTATTAAAAAATTTCTATTATTAAAATTAGGCCATAAAATTAATATAAACTATAGAAAATTAAAAAAAAAATGTAAAATAAATTTCTTTTTTTTTCTCTACTTCAGGTGTTCTCCATCGCTATTTAGAAATCTTACCTCCTCCTCATAGAACACAACATTTGATGTTTATTCTTTCTCATATATTTGCTCGTCAAACGATCTCTCGTTCTTTGATTCTTCTCAATGAACTTAATAATAGAGAAAGAGGCTATCATTCACACTCTATTTCTTCTTTTTCTTCTAATTCTACTCAATGTTCTCCTCTTCTTCCTTCTCTTCCTTCTTCTATTGTGGCTTGTTTGGAGGCATTTAATAGGACGGTAAATTTTTTTTTGATAAAGTTTAACTATTTTTTTAAAGAGAGAATAATAATAATATATATGAGAGAATGAGAATAATAATATATATGAGAGAATGAGAATAATAATATATATTATATATATATATAATAAGAGAATGAGAGAAAATTATAAAAAATAGCATAGGAAATCATTTTTATGGAAGCAATATTGAGAAGGAAGAATTTTAAAAAAATTTCTTTAATTTTAATAACAAAAAAGAAAAAAATAAGTATTTATATGATGATTTTGTAGAGAGTCATGTGGAGGAAGTATAGTTTTGAAAATTTATTTTTTAATATTTTTATACTACATTTTAAAATATTTATTATAATAGTATTTTAACGCTTATTATATATATAATATATATATATTATCATTATTCTCATTCTCTCATTATATATAATATATATATATTATTATTATTCTCATTCTCTCATTATATATATTTTTTTTAAATAAATTTTTCAGATATTAAGAAGTGAAATAAACTGTTTTCGAGCATATTTTGATGACCTTCCTTTCTCTTCTGAAGATTTCAAACTACCTTTCTCTCATACTGATTTTTCATCTCCTTCAACAACTTCTTTTTTTCAAAAAGAAAGTCCTTTCATGCAATATTATCAGTCTTTGGTAAACAAAATGTATTTATATGAAAAATTGAGTTTTTATAATATAAACTATACATCCTCTCATTTTTATCGTTAGAGAGGGGAGTTCAAAGTAGAAGAGAAGGAGGATGATAAAAAATGAGAAGAAGAATGAAGAGAATGATGAAAAGAAGAATGAAGAGAATGATGAAAAGAAGAATGAAGAGAATGATGAAAAGAAGTCTTCATTACTCAAAAAATAAAATATCCTTCTTTAAATTTTTTTGCATAGAGAGAAGATCAACGTGTTTATTAAAGAAATAATATAAAATGAAATGCTCTTTTTTATATTTTTAATCCATAATTGTATTTACTGTTTCATCTATTTTCATTTTTAGGCCTCATTTTCACCTATTTTGTGTTTAAATTATAAAAAATAAAGTTTTTTTTTTTTCAGGTTTTCCCATTCTTTGTTCGTTCTCCCTTTGCAGCCATTTCTGGGCTTGAGGATACGAATTTTTCTTCTTCTATCGATTTATGTGATTCTGTACGAATTCAGGTATAGAAATGGAAGCAATGAGAGAAATAAAGATTCGAATTTTAGTATGTAAAAAAAAAATTTTAAGAAAAAAATAAAAACAGACATTTTAAGTCGCAAAAATTTTTTAAAAGGATAAAATTTTCTTGTAGTTTTCAAACCATTAAAAAATTTTTATGAAATTTTTAAACGAAGAAGAAATATGGTTATTTGTCTTCTCAAATTCTATTTTCTCTTTCTACTCATTTTTCTTTTAACTTATCCTGTTTCTTCACCTTCTTATTCCATATCTTCCTCTCAACTTTCTTTTTCTCAGCGCATCTCTCTCTCTACTCCCTCCTTACTCTCTCTCTACTCATCTTTCATCTTAACACCTTTTGCATTTCTTAAAATTATATATATACAAAAAGATATTCAAAAAACAAATTTATTTTTAATATCTATATATTTTTTCGTAGGGATATACAGGATTTGATAGTCTTCCAGAGTTTTCTTTTTCTCCTCTTGAATTACAAAATGAAAAGAGTAAAGGTGTTGTAGCTGTTCTTACTAACAGTTATGCTTTGGAAATATTTTTGAATGGAAATATTGTTAATCTTCCTTGGACTCATGGGATTGATGCTTCAAGTACTTATATTGCAGTGGATAAATTTCTTACAATTATCAAGAAATTGCAGGTAATTGAAAGTATATAGTTTCTATGACAAATTGTTTGATTGTTTTTCATTGAATTCAGATTTTGAAGGGGAGATGAAACATCAAATACTTGAAAAATTATATTAAAAAAAAAGTGAAATTTTTTTCCTTTTTTAGTATTTTATTTATTTATTTTTAGTATTTTATTTATTTATAATTTTGTAGTATTTTATTTATTTATAATTTTTTAGTATTTTATTTATTTCTATTTTATCTTCTTCCTTCTCTTTATATATATGGAGCATGTCTCCATTTTTTTTTTTTTTCTTCAGCATGTTGTTGAATTAACAAGTGTAAAAGATGAATCGTCTGTAATTTTGGATACTCTCAACGCACTTTTGATGATCTTCCAAGAGAGAGTGGAATCTGTAAAGGCATAAAAGGAATTTTCTCCTCTTCTGTGTGAAGATTTTTTATTTCTTTTCGAAATGCAGGAGTTTCTCTACAGTAAAAAAAAAATTGTTTTTTTTATAATGAGTAGCTTCATTCTTTGTATTTTAAAGAAAATATGCATCACAGAGCTTCCTTTTTGAATTCTTTCCTTTTCTTTTCATTTTTTATAAATATATTTTTAGTACATACAAGTACTTTTTGAATGGCTCTCTATAAACTATCGAAAAATTTTTTCTTTTATAAAAACTCAAGGAGAAACATAAAATTTTGCGATTTTTGATTGGAATAAAAGAAGTTATTTCCTCCTTATAAAGATTTTTGTTGAATGTTTTTCATTTAGTTTTAAAATCTTTTTTTTAATTGGGATGTAAATATATTTTTTTTAATTTTTATGAACTCTCCATCCCTTTGGAAATATAAAATTACAAAAAATATAACTTCCCTCTTTCCTACACTCTACATCCATTCAATAGATGAAGATATTCGACCTCGTATCTTCTTTTTATCATTAAAAACTGGAAATTGCGTTTATTTTTTTCTAATTTTACTTTCTGCTTATTTTCTTCTCTTTTCATGGTTCTCTCTTTGTTTTTCCTCCTCATCTATTCAAGCAAATCAAAAGAAATACAATAAAAAAAATTTAAATAGTTTTCTTATAAAAATATCCCTCAATATTCTTTGTTTATGCGATTACACTTTTATTTCTCTTTAAAAACAAATACAGAAAGAATTTAAGTAAATACTAATAATAAATAAAATCTGTACAAGAAAATCATAAAACAGGAAGCGAAAGATATCTTATTGCCTATACTATCCACCATCTATACATACTACCAACCTATCCATTTTTCTATTTTTTTTTTCTTCTCTACTGAATACTCTTTCTTCCGTATCATCTTTTTTAAAAAACTCAGGGAGTTATAACATCTTTGAATGTAAATAACAGCGGCAATCTCTATTAAGAATTCCACCAATTCCAAATGCAGGGGCAATACGACCCATTCTAGCGGCCACACTTGGAAAATAAAGTTTTGATAGACGAGGAAGGAGGAGAGAGAATCCATCTGCAAAAAAAAAAACAGACGCCAGTTGTAGGGGAATTTTGTAAACATCTCCGATTTCGTTTTTGATTATTCAAAGAAAACTCACACTCCTGAGTGTATGTACATTGGATAACGCTTTAGGATGCCTCTCTGTCTCTTCTCAATCACCATATATTTCCAACAAATTCTCATTCGTAATTAAAAGGTGTGAGAGCTGGCTATAACGTGGCTATGCACGTCGTTCTCTCCAGAAATGGAGTCTACATATTTTTATCTCCTTTTTAAAGAAATGCTATAAAAAACGTAAGGAGGGAGGGTTACCTTTCCTTGTTAATGGATTATATATTTGTAGTCCAAAAAGATGAAAAGGTGTGGAAATACATTGCACAGCCATGGGACAAAGTAATTGCGAGAGGCGTAAGAGTGCCGTTGAATCTGAAGAAGGGAGTGGTGGGGGAGAAGGGAGTGGTGGGGGAGAAGAGGTGAAAGAGAGAGAAGGAGGGGGGGGAGAAGGAGTGGGGGGAGAAGGAGTGGGGGGAGAAGGAGTGGGGAGAGAAGGAGTGGGGAGAGAAGGAGTGGGGGGGGGAGAAGAAATGGGGGGGGGAGAAGAAGTGCGAGGGAGAGAAGGAGTGGGGGGAGATGTAAAATGGGGAAAAGAGAGAGAATGCATACTGATAACAGCAGACAGTACAGGTGGAATATGGGAAAGAGAGAAGAAAGGAAAGTCCTCAATTCTCCACACACGCAAAAAAGGAAGGGATGACAAAACAGAGTTGCCAGATATTGACGCTGCTGGAACAGATGTGGGCAGAGCCCAAAGTGAAGAAAGAGGAGGAAGATGGAAAAGTACTCCCATGTGCATTGCATGGCTTTCACCTGCATTGGAAGGCATTCCCATGGGAGGCATGGTTAAGTAATACGTAGTTTCATATTTTGAAGATGTAGGAGGAGTCATCGATGCCTCTTCTTTATGTGGGAGGGAAGCACCAGAATCAGGATCTCCAAACATTGTCTCAAGAAGCAAAGCCAATTGCTGAGGTGCATTGAAGGATGCAGCAATTGTGAGACAATCTCGAAAAATAAAACAGAAGGAAGCAATCCATGGAATGCTCTGTAGTCGCTCCAATATATGGGAGGGTGCCATCCTCGTAGACCATTGCTGGCCCCATTGCAATGCACGCTGGAGGCTAGACGGAGAGAGTCCAGAGAATGATGAATTAAACGAACCACCACCCAGTGTAGCAGAAGCAAACGTCTGATGAGAAGCTGTGGGGATTGCAAGTGGCATTTTGGAGGGGCCAAAGAGCCTGGCAAAAATAAAATCTTTTCGTATGCATAACGATATATTAACCAGTGAAGTAATGGCAAAACGAGGAAATTCTGATGGATAAGAGAAGGTAGCACAGGTGGAATCCGTGACGTTGGCTGCAATATATGTAAAAGAGTATAAGCCCCAAACCACACGAAATTCTCGCTTCCGTAGGCATGCCAAGGGGGTGAAGCATACCTCTTTTATTCCCTGGAGTATGCCTGTTTTAATAGAAATATTGCAAAGTGTTGACGAGACGATACTCCGATCAACAACAGCAATAAACGGCGTGACGCAAAAAGCAGAGATGGCGGCGGCACCTATATCAGAGAAATAATTTAAAAATAACGTCGGAAATGAACGAGAATTTGCTGCAGGTAACTGGGGTAGGGTTTCTGCTGCTTTAGAAGGCATTGTACCAACATCATCCACTTAACACAATCGATAATTAAGATTAATGGTGACTTTTATTTTGTTTTCCAGGATTTCATTTATTTTGCACACTCTTAAATTAGTTTTCAACATCTGGAAAAGTGCACACGGCATTATTCATAGAACCGTGCACACTAAGAAAAAAATTATCTTCGGACTGACTATGATAAAGCGCTGCTTTTCACGCGATTGAAAAGGAAGATGACCGGGAAAAGAAACGCAAGCCCATGGAAACTGAAGCAGAATACGCACTACATCGATTCTTGTGTCACAATTGCGCAGTCATAGGCATTAAAAAGATGTTTTGTCTTTTGTTAGTTATAAATTTTTGGGAGCAAAATAGCCGTAAGCTTTGAACGATTAACTGATAGAAGCAAAGCAATCAAAATTATGGCAGCAACTATCACCTACTGCAATTGCAGATGCACCTGTTATAACAGTTCAGAAAGCAAAGGAGAAGCAACGACCATGCATTGCATATAGCACAAACACAAAGGTGCAATTACAATGCATCATGATTTTGCTTCTTCCTAATACGCTAGTCAATGCAGCATTTTGCTGAAACAAAAAAACTTCAATGTTTTCACCAGAAAAAACAGGATGATGTTTTCTTTGAATTTCACAGCATAGGCAGCAAAAGAAAAAATATAAGGCTGACTGTACGTACACCGCTGTAATCTAGTATTTTGTCAATAGATGAAATCTTTTAATACTGCAATAATACGAAGAGTCGATCAAAGCATCAGCATGACTTCAAATTCGTTCTCAATGAAGAAGAGCAACAACAAAATGACTAGAAGGGAACTTTGTAATAGGATTATTATTCTCTACCCCCGTCCAGCCCGTTTTAGCGGCATGCGTATAAATGAAATGGGACTCGCTGCGCTTGATTCTGCCTACAAATCACTAGAAGCGTAACGAGTGAGAAAAGATCATGCAACAACACTTAACTCCGTAAAAAGTAAATGTAAAAATAAAAAATCCACGGTATTCTAAAACAAAAAGTTTAAATCGACACGCAAATTTCTGGAAACCAATGGCAATATTTGTTGAGCAGATAGATTTTTCTGTTTGATGTAGCACGAAGCAGTGCATTACAATGTTTTGCATAAATATCGGCACCTCCACGAATGAACACCCCAATGCTTATGTAATGTGTTTACGCCGTTGCAGCCTTCACCCTTGAAAGCGTCTACGATAACAGCAGGGAATATTCCATCAAAAGTGGCTATGTGCACATCATGTTTTCGATAAATTTTTATTTATTTTGGAGAGAGTGAAACATGCGAAAATGTGGAAGCATCAAGATATTACGTATCGAAAGTAATTTATTGCTCTCCTCTTAAGAGGAGAGCACTGATGCTTTGTTGTTCTCTCATTGTCCCACTCTTTTGTAATATTCCGTAAACTTCTCCCTTTTTCTTCATGTTTCTATCACTATCATTTTCCTGTATAACCCCACGCGATAACGGTGTTTGCTCTGCATAAATTTGTTTCGATAAGCGTGGTTATATGCATTCATTACTTTACTATTTCCTTGTATAATTTTCCGAACCTTTTTATTCGTAATTCCAACCTAAAAAGTATCAATAGTGAGGAAATAGCAATATTATGCTCATAGAATTGCTGGAATGCTTGTGAGAATTGCTGAGGATATACGTACCCTACTCCCTCTGTGGATGCCTATTATTTTTTCGTCTGTTTCATATTTTGAGCTGCTCTTTTTATCCTACCCAACCCTAATCTCGGAGTATGGCTGCATCCTCTAGTCGCTTGAATCCGCTGCGGTGGTTTTCTGGTATAAGTAATCGATGGAAGCTGACTATGGTAGGAAGCCACAGTTTTTACTTGCTATGGGAGAACAAAATGAACTTTTGTGAGGTGTTCTGCCTCTTAAGAAAATTTTGAAACACTGAATCACTTATGGGGAGAGCCTAACACTCATAACCCCTCTGTTTATTTGCAATGAGTGTGCAAATGAGGAAAGGTTTTGATTTGAGATATATTCCCCTCAAGATTTCTATCTGTGTGTTACAAAAATGAGGAGTAACGTTGTTTTCTTCCTAACCGCCATTTTTTCTTCTCAATTTAGAAAAGATAATTAAAGCTAGAAAAACTGTAAGATGCTTCAGGTGTAGAGGAAAAATTTTAACGTTTTTCATTCAATAAAATTATTTTTTTCATCAAATGCCACTATCTCTGTGTAAATTCATCCCTGTTTGGCTTTATATCATTTTCTCAGGTATTTTTATAAGATTTTCTTATTAGTTTATGCATCTATCATCACTGTTTCCTTGTTTCTCTCTACTTTTTCACAGGGAACTATGATTTGTGCTCCCGTTATGTGGGAGTTAAATGAGCATCGAAAAGTACGGCAAAAACGAATTTTTTACAATGAAGCTATCAAAGATTTAGTATTTTTGGATTTTGCCGTTGCAAATCGATATATTGGCCGTGTTTTGATTGGCCTCTATACCGACCAAGTACCTTTGTCCGTTGAAAATTTTGTTCAACTCTGTGAAGGATATGTTGTTCGTGATAAAATAATTGGCTATAAGAATACTCAAATTCATGGAGTTTTTCCTAGAATTGGACTTATGGGAGGAGATGTTATCACTGGGAAGGGAACGCATCAACTCAGTATATATGGACCGACGTACGCTTTTTGTTTCTATTTTTTTATAATAATTTCTTATTTAGCTTAATAAATTCCTTTTTTCCTTGGTTTTTATTTTTGATAAAGTTCCCTTTTTTTAACAGTTTCTCTTCTTTGTTTTTTATCTTCTTTCTACTAGTTTTTTCTTTGGTTTATTTCCTATTCAGTGTAGTGTACATACCACGCCTTCATTTGTTTCTCTTATTCTCACTCTTATTTCTTACATCGTTTCCTCCTCTTTATTACCTTTTTACGTATGTATTTATTGTTTGAGAGATGCTTATGCAATTTTTTTTCATTCTATTTATGTATTATGTGAAGTTTAGAGCGATGAAAGGATATACAATGGATTTTTTTCTGTTTCAGATTTCCAGATGAAAATTTTGATATGGAATTTATTCAAGATGGTGATGTGGCTCTCTGTAATAGTGGACCCCATTCCAATTCTTCTCATTTTATGATCACATTTAGCCCTCTAAAAGTTCTTCATGGTCAAAATGTGGTGATTGGAACTGTTTTGAAAGGCATGCAAGTTATTCGAAAGGTTGGAGAATTCCTCCAATGGAGAAAATTTATTTTTTTATATTTGAAAAAATTTGAGATGCAGAATGTGAAGAAACAGGGTAATGTGTGAGATTCTAGTTTGAGAGTGTGGATTGTAGAAGGATCGATTACTAAAAATTGATTTATTATAAAACATTGATAGATTATTAAGAAAGGATAGACGGTGTGAAATTAAAATACAAAATAAAAACAATACAGAATGAGAGCAAAATTTTCATATACAAAAAATAGAAGATCTCTATTGAGAAAAAAAATTAGTAAAGAGATTAAAAATAAGATTAAAATACAAATATAAAGAGAAATCGTATGCACTTTTTCTTATACTGAGAAAAATCTTTTCTATACAAATATATAAAATAGAATGTTTTGAGGAATATAAAAAACGCTATGAAGTTGTAATGGAAAGAATTGCTCCAAAATTTCTTCATTTCTTCAGATTAAGAAGAAAAATGTAGTTAAATCCTGTGTTCATTTCAAATTTTTTTAATATTTTTATAAGGAAAAAGTTATGCATCTCTCTTCATTCCATCTAAAATGGGAGATCCACGTATACAAGCATGGCTTTCTTTTTATATTTCCTTCAATTTTTAACGGCAATTTTCAGAGATTTCTTCTCTCATGTGAACGTATTTCCAATTTATTATTTTTCAACGTTTTTATAAAAAATAGAGTATTTTTATCTATACATTTTTCCTTGCAAAGTGAGATTGCCATCTATCGATGGATATGCTTTTGCTTGCATCCTTTTGTTTTTACATTTCTTAATTTCTATTAAGGTGTTTAAATTTTTGTTTTTTAATTTCATTTGCATTTTTTATTATAATAGTTTTTTTTTCTTTATCTTATAAATAATTTTTCATTTTTATACATTTCTCTTTGTGTCCATTTTTCTATTTCTCTCATCTCCACTTCATTTTTCTCTCTCTTTTTTCATCCTTGTATACAATTTTCTCTTTATTTTCTTAGATTGAAAGCTTGGGATCTCGTCAAGGAAGCCCTGCAGAAACCATCCGGTAAATGAGAGTTCCCTATTAAATAAAATGTAAAAAGTTTATCTAAAGGAGAGAGATAGTTTAGTTTGTTTAATTCTCTTTTTGATCCATCCTTGAAACAAAAGAGATTGTATTTATTCTCTAAGCTTTTTCTTCTTCTTCCTTGTCATTTTATAATTTTTCTTTAAGAAAATGGATATACTTCTATATCTTTCTAAATAGTAATAAAAAACAATTACAGCGTGTGTTTTCATACAATTTTTATCGATTTTGTTGCTATTTCTATGAATTATTTTACATTTATAAGGAAATAAAATCTTTTTTGTTGATCAGAATTATTCATTGTGGCTTATATAAAGGAAAACAAAGTGGTATGCCCTTTTACACCGTTCCTGACTCTGATACTATGGAAGAACGTAAGTTTCAGCTTTATTTCAGTTACATACTAAAATAAAGTTCTCTCTCCATGTATTTTTTTGATTAATAGACTGTGTTTAGTACTTAAAAGTTTTTAAATAAGGTTTGTTTCTCTTTTTATTTAGTTTTTTGTTATTTTTTTCCTTCTCTCTCACACTAGATCTTTCTTATTGCATTTTATTGCTACTTTCTTCTATTTTTGTCGTCTTGTTCTCTCAATTCAAACTCTCTCTTTTTTTTTTCATACACTGTCTTATCTTTTCGAATTCGTATATATTAGATAACACACTCTGTTTCCTTTATCTTGTTTTTTTGAAGAAATTTTATCGGAAGAAGATTTTCTCAAATTGAGTAAAGAGGAGCAAGAAACTCGCGTAGTTGCCTCTCGTCCTCTTCGTTCTCATAAATCTTCCCTTCCAAGATCTCCCTCTTCCCCTTCAATTCCTATAAAAGAGAAGGAAACTACGTCTTATACGATTTCTCAGAAGGAAACTCCAGATGCGGCTACTTCATCCCCTTGAGAAGGAAAAGAATTGAATGCACTCTTGTGTTTCATTTTTACTTTATTGTAATTTTATTTTACTTTCCTATGTGAAGGAGAAAATGCAATAATGGAAAGTATACTTTCTTGTAATGAAGGCTGAAATACCGTAACATTTTCTGCAAAGGCTATAGAAAACATGTATTTTCAATACATTTTATATGAATTAGGATGAGATTCGATTACATGTTTTTATAAGGCACTCTCTCAGTTTGTGTTTTCCCATCGCTTCCATTCTGCTTTAGGGTGGATCCTTCCCGTAGGAGGCTTCTTTTCTCCTGTTTTATCTCACTCGGGTTTGCTCTCTCTTCTCCCTTCATCGCCTTCCTAACTTCCTTTCTCATCGTGTATTTTATCTCTCTCTTTTTTCTTTCCTCCATTCTTCTTTGAACACATTCTTTTGTGAAGATCTCAATTTTTCAATTTTTAAAGAAAATCATTTCTAAATTATTTTTTTAAAAGTTTCTGGAAATGTAACAAAATTTGACCTCTTTTTTTCATCAATAGAGACAAAGAGCAAATCTATTTAACTATTTTTGTTGCTTCCATCTCATAATTTTGGATTTTCTTTTAGAGGGTAATCTCCAGTTTTCGATATATGAAAGAAATGCACACGCACGCATTGAGAGAAATGCACACAATAGGGAAAACAGTGAGATACTTTATAAGAAAGGGAGAAAAACATTGAAAAGGAAATGATTTACTCCAACGTTTTTTAAAGACGAGCACTCTTTTTTGTAAAGAGGAAGTAGCAAAGAGAAAAATGCATCCATGATAAAATAATTTATGCATCGATGGGATCTTTTCATCCTTCTCATGGCCTCTGTAATTGCTACGAAATCCTCTAATCGAAAGGGTTGAAATATTTCACATTTTGAAATTTTAAATTAATTCTACCATGTAATTATATTGTAATGTGGTAAAATCCATGGAAACGTCATCAGTAAAAGGAAAAAAAAACAACTCTTTAAAAAAAAGTGGTTGATTTCTAAAAAAATAAAAGGGATACACTAAGTCTCTACATACCCATTTGAGTTTCATTTGCTTTCTTTGGCCATTTTTTATAAACTGATACTATTCTTTGTCAGCTTAAGTTGGCTTGTTTATTCCTTTGCTTTATATTCGTTGTCCCCCGTTACACTCCATGCAACTATCCCCTTTACTTCTTTCTATCCTCTCTTAGTTTCCTTTCTTTTCTAAAATAATATAATCCTCGTCGTCTGAGAAATAGCATCAAGAGTAACAGCGATGATATTGTGGAGAATACCCCTCTTATACACAGTATTCCCTCTATAAAAAAAGAGCAGAAACTCCCCTTAATTATTTTTTCCAAAGTTCTCCAAGATCTTTTCCCTCTCGAGTCGCATAGTACCTCCAGAGTGTTTTCTTGATCCCCTCTCAAGAAGATATCACTTTCTACCTTTGATATGGTTGCCCCCAAATTACGTCCACGCATTTAGAAAAAGGGCGAGGGGTGGGTGCTTCTTCTCAAATTGTCCAGACTGGACCATTCCCTTAACACTACAACACTCGATGATTCCTGTAGTTCAGACCTCTCGTTCAGGGTAGAAATCAAAAGCGTTTTCTGCCCTCTGTAGGAAAAAGGAATGGAGGATTAATCGCTTCTCTTTTTCATCACCACCTCATCTCTCTGGTCCCCGTTTTACTCGCTCCACCTCTAAAAGCAAAGTGGTAGACAGCATCATCTCAGAGGGGTGACGGCGCTTTTAATGGCATGTATTAAATCATGCCAAACATTAACTTAAATAGAATAGGTACGATAGATGACTACCAGAAGAACGCTTAGCAATTTTTTACGAGAGGGGGCAACTTTTTTACCTTCATTCTCTGTTTTCAATATCATCGGTGCTGTCCCTCAACGGTTTCTCTTTGCATCCAACAAGTGAATGGTTTACCCTTTTTTTTTCTGTGTGATGTGTTGCCCTAGAAAACGCTATACATGCGTCATCCTTTGATCTTCTGAGTGATGAAATACAAACCGGTGCATGCTGCATGGTTTAGCTATTATGATTGAGGGGTATTCGCCGACAACAAGGCGTTATACGAATGAAATGAAAGATAGAATATTTTCAAATCTACAGACTATACACTGTGTTCTTATTTTATCTACGAATTCAAAGTTATTTTGACTAGAAGTTATTGCCAGAAAACTTATGAGGTGTCAGCTTATTGGAAAATCAATTTCGCCCGGATTTTGTATTCATCATTTGACCGTTAACAAGTAAAAAGAAAGCTCGCTTAACCTTTGGGATTATTCTTTGAATTTGATGGAGTTTTGAAAAAGTTTGATGATTAGTTGTTTGTTGTAACGGTAAAACAAGTGTTGAGCTTTTGAATGCAACCCAAAAAAGTACAAGTATTTCTGAGGCTAACGTCTAGCCTCTTTCGGATGGAAATTTTCTTGCGTCTTCCGTGGCGAAAAAACTCTATCGTTACTGCATAAGAAGAACTTAGAGTGTGCATCCAACTAAGGAGAAAAGAAAAATAGTTTAGTGCCATGAATTTACAACGAAAAAATTGCAGCACCTATCCTAAACATAGAATTACAATTGAGGAAAAGCAAACAAAAACACACTTTTCCTTCGCAATTTTAAACACTACATGTCTCACATTAGTTTGTTAATGGGGTTGAGGCACTTCATTGTTCTAACATGACATCGCTCGTAATTCGGAGCCTATATGGAATCCAGTCAAATTCAGATTGTATCTATTGCACATAAATTACTTACACAGCATATATCTGCGAGGTGGAATGCTTTAACATAATGGTAGAAATGATTATAATGAGTATTAATTTACTAAGTAACATCTTTTTTTCAGCCGTCAATGAGCTTGACGTGACGACTGTCCAGAAATCATTATGATTAAAGGTATGTTGCTTTTGAATATTTATTGCCTGTAGTATCTAATTTGCTTGAGAAAAATGCTTTTGTCAATAGTATGAAGAAAATGCCGTGATTGTGTGAGCAGAAAAAATAATTAAGCAAAAATACTACATTGTCCTATGTTTGCTATAACGGTTGGAGCTGCTGTAATATAGTAATTATGAGACCTACTTGTATTTGCTAGTCGTGCATTACGATTACAGTTGTTTACTTTATGCCTTTGTTTTTTATTTTGGTAGAAATTTGTAACTGCTTCGTCAAACGTAAACGATTGAGGAAATTTATACTTAGTTATTCTCTTTGATCTACTCATTTATTTAAACATTGGTTTTTAACCGAAAGCAGATCAAAAAAATTAATCAACGCTTTTATAGAACTACTGAGGTACCCCCTGCTTAATAACCTATTGATTTAAAAGACGCCCCTGCTGTGTAATTCATTGATACAAGATCTCCATTCTTTTTTTCTACTCCACTATTGCGACAACTTGTAAGTTTAACGATTTCTCAATCATTTCGTCTCACTCTTTGCTTGCGGCAGATAAAGAAAAACGTCATTTCTATGAATCACTTATCTCCGCTATTTTTAGCGATACATTCTGTTTCTTTTCCGTAAATCAGCAACAAAAATCCAAAGCATTATCTGTTTTCCTTTGCAAAGATGCCACTCACCCATTATTAATTGTAGGTACTGGCATGAAATCTCACTTTAAGTAAACGCAGTTTAAATTGCATTGGGGAGAAATATCAAATAATAAAATATTATATATTTCTATTCTTCCGCGTTACAGTATGAAAAAGTATAGAACAAAACTGTAATTTTTCCCATTTCTATTTACCGGAATAAGAAACACGTAAAAACGAGACATACCTCATAATGAATTGAGACTCATTGACTGCTTTTCTTGGATAACTTAACCTAAAAATGCGAAAGATTGCAAGCAGGCTGAAAACAATGATAACTGGTAAATAATCGATATGTGAATCCTGAACGAAGTATGGTGGCTTCGTAGTTGCATGATATTGATTTTACCCTGTTACAGCTCCGTTTGTACTTTGGCGATAACATCTATTGGTAAATATTACAGAAAAGTAACTAAGGAATAAACGCTTTGGAAGAACTTCAAATATGCTACGTGTCGCGCTTTGAAATTGAATTTACAGCGTACGGAATATATCGCATACTAACTTTATCGCCTCTTCTACTCGTTAGAAATACTTTTGCCAATCTTTTCTCCTCTTTGATTATATTTGCTGAGGTGTACTCTTCTTCATTTTTTCTCATGCACTAATCAGTATAGCTTAATTGAAATTTATTCGAGAATTGAATAAACTTTGAAGTGCGTCTTCGCAAATAACCATGATGCATAGAGGTTAGAATACTAATAAATATCGTTGCACTATAGTTAACCTATTAAAGACACATGATGTGGCCGCTGTATAACCCTATAAGTAAGTTTTTGAAACTTCTCTGAATCCTTTGCATGAAATCAACAATTTCGTTTTAGTACATATATTGCATTCTTTTCTTCCCTTCTATTTATCATCATCAGCCGCGAGCGTTCTAATAGTTTTCTCTAATTGTATATGCCTTGAAGTATGAGCATATGTTTCCATTTGCTTCTATGGTTCAAAATACCGTTTGAACTCATCACAAAGAAGTAATACTCACTTCTTTTTGAACACTGATCCTCCCTAAAATTTTCTGACCACGTAAAATCGTCTCCTCTTACTTTCATAGTGTATTTTCTGAATACATTTGAATCTGTACATCACTTATTTTGTAAATTGAGAGAATTTCATAAGACATATTCCCGATGGAGTATAGGAAGTGCGCGTGTATGCCCAATCATACTCATAAAAAGAATGATAATGGAAAATGAAAACATAAAATAAACGGAGAGATAATATTACACAAAAAGAATGAAGTTAACGAGAAGGAATAACAAGAGAAGAAAAAAGGAAAAGAAGCAGAAGCAACCAAAAATAAGTACAGGGAAACAAATAATAAAAAACCAAGTAATTATGGAAGGAATACAAAAATAGGAGTAAAATTAAAATAAAATAAAACCCATGTCATTCAAGAATAGATACAGTAAAGAATATCATGCCATTCCAAAAAGCTTCCTTATCATGCTGGTTAATATCGGTATTTATACAATAAATAGGGGAAATTTCAAATTAATTTGAATTTTTCGAGCTTAAAATTTTGCGATATAATAATCAGAAGAAGAGACATGCCACATGAAATTACGAAAACAACATCAAAATGAAAATGAAAGGCACTAAAATCCAAGGATTGCCCCAAGACTTCACTGATAGCTTCTCTATATTGAAGCGGAAGATGCATCCGCATGAGTAAGGCACATGCAGAGAAATAGAGGCACATAACTTCTGACATGATGAGGGCTAAAACATTAGACGAAATAGGTGTAGAGAGATAACGAAAGGCAATCAATGCTTTTTCAATAAATCCTCGAATATTTAAGGCAATAATCCATCCCATCAAGATCATTGAGACGTAGGGAGCCCAGAAAGAAATATCTGTAGAGATGTGAAATAAAGAGAAGGCAGCACTTAAGAGGCGAGTGGAGGGATCCATTGAAATACCTGGGGAAGATTTCATTCGATGAAATGTCCATATTCCACTATTCATCATAACGTTCATACTAGCCATACTCACGCGATAGATGCAGACAATAGTCATCAACCAGCCTGCAATGTTACGGATCCATCGATACAGAAGACGATTGGCTTGCTTGGATTTTTGCATTCCTTGCTTTGCGAGAGAGTTAAGAATGACAGTATATTCTCCCAGTAGCTTCTCTAGAGCATGAATTTCTGCCTGCATTTTATTATATTCGGCTTTGGAAAAATTATGAGAGTCAGCTTTGCTAGGTAAAAAAATGGCCACCATTGTTTGCCAGCCACGTTGCAGTCTTGCCGCTATACCTGAGTAGCCGAAGCCTTTCTCGTGAACCCCAGTCAAACCAATAGGTGGCGAAGACAGCAAGTCATTATTAGTATCTATACTAACACGACGAGAAGGCATCCTTTGATCCAACAACGAAGAAATTCCATCGTTTGTATTTGAATATTCCGAGGTAATAGGCGGGGAAAAGAGACACTTTGTAGAAGAATATGAATGGGAGATAGGCAGCGGCATCGTAGTAGAGGCAATTGTCACATTATTTGAAAAAAATGAAGAATGACAGGCGCGGTAGTTGAATTGGTGGGTAGCCCCTCCAGAGGCCACGTGAGTGCGGTCGACAGGAAGACCGTCAAATATAGTGGCGGTGAGACCAGTACTGGCTGGCAAGGAATCACTCGGAGATGAATGGCCGCCTTCGGTAGAGAAAGGAAATCCCATCATCGTAATAGGAAGCCCTTTTCCCGCTGATAGGAAGTTTGAAGAGTGTGTAAGGGGAAGGGATGACGTATGGGGGAGATAGGGGGTGTGCGTCATCGGGGAAGGCCAATGCTCTTTGACATAGGGTGTTAATGAACGAATCGTCGAGCGCCATGATTGCCGAAGAACGGCACATTTCCCTTGTTTTTCACTCAATAACCGTAATATTTGCGTAATATGCATCTCTAATTCCACCATATCCCGCTGCTTGATTGGGTACAAATGGGCATGGATGATACGATATGGAAAATTGATAGAACCAAATCCAGCCAATGCAGAAACAATAGTGACACCGCAAACACCCATATAAGCCAAAAGCTGCTCCGTACTAGAGGCAATAGACAATTGCAGAGGTTTTCGAAATAGAAGAGCGCCCCCTAATTCATAGAAAAACAGCCATACACAAGGCAGAAAGAAGAAACAACCAATCATTTCTTTATATCGTCTTTGTGGATACATGCATATGGTTCGAATAAGCCACATAACAATAGAGCCACGTCCTTTATCTTGCTTTTTCGAGATTTTGATAGAAGAAGCAGTGTTGTTAGAATAAACATCCTGAACAGAGACAGGACTCGATGTGTCTTCCGTAAGTCTGCTGGGATATTTCTCCGTGTGTCCAATAATTGTATATACAAAAGCCACAGGTAAAATCACATAGACCAACGAGAGAACCAAAAGCAAATCCACAGACCAGATCCACCGCCGTACAAGTGGATCTAAAACATGTAGGAGCTCAAGCAAGAGTAGCTGTAGCATCGATATACAGGAAGTAAATGCCAAAGCAAACAAATACTGTGTGCTAGCGCATTTCACTTCGTAATCTCTATAGAGTTGCTTAGCAAAAAACCAATAGGCACCCATAAAGAGGGATGAATGGAATACCAACAGCATAATAACACCAGTAACCATACTGAAAGTTACTGGTACCGCGAGCATCATGACCACGCGTTAAAGAAAAGTCTAGCCACTCATACAAACTACGACAAAAATCCAACGTAAATAGTTCACACTGCACAAACAAAGAAAATACTCATGAGTTCGGTGGACTTCATGAGAGTGAGCAAATCAATGTCTGAATAGGGTTAGGTAGTGATCAAGATAGATGCCGATCTGTAGAACAGCGACGCGGTAGAGGCAATAGTAAAAAAATGAGCAACCGATAATGGTAAAGAAAAGGTCATTACGAGAAATGGAGGAAGCTTTGAGGACGAAGAATCCTCAATGCTAACCCATAGCAATCCATGAATTGATTGAAGATTTATTCCGCAATTATTTGACAAGGGAAATTAAGAACGGAGAAAAAAGAAAAAAATTTTACAATGGCGGTTCTTGTCTGTGGTAGATACATATTTCGAGAAAGATGTAAGCTGTACAATGGAAGAGGAATCGAAATATGGCTCGAACCAAAAGTTCGCGCGTCTTGAAGAGCACTTTCAAAAGCACGCGTAAAACTTTGCGTACCCACAAACAAAATTCCGTTTGCTCTTACCAACACTCCACAGAAAATTACATTTTCGTTAAATTTCAATGTACGATTGCAAAAAATAAATAATACATAAATTAATCTGCTTTTATGAATTGATTATTAGATAATACATGCAAATAGTAACGGTAAGGCATTTTCCCACAAAGCCGCAAAATCTTGTGCATTTTCGAAAGATTGAGTTGTTTTTCTGCACAAACTACAAAAATTTTACTACAAAAGTTTCAAGGTGATTTACTATGAGATCATAGTATGCTATCGTTTTAATCTATTTTTCAGCAGAAAACCTCCCTGTGTTAAGCATTATTAAGCTAAAGAAGCAAAGAATCCTATTTGTAACAAGTATAGGATTACGTTGAAGTAACCATTAACTTAAGTATAATATTGTACTTTGATTGTAGTGAAATATCATAATTTATGAAATTGTACTTTGAGAGTATTGAAATAGCATACTCATAAGATTGTATTTTGATTATGTGAGTGCAATGATTAGCTTTCAACTCCATGTTAGAGTTAAACGCAAGGTATTTACCGAGTACTAAAAGTAGGCTAAGTAATGTCTTTTTTTTCATCTATTCATTATAGGCTCTTTGATTTTCTTTTTATATTTGTAATTTTTTATTTTTTTATGATTTTCATTATACGTGTGTTTATTTTTTTTAATTTTCTTGTTTATTTCCCCCGTCATAGCTTTTTCAAATGAGTTTAAGTGTAGCAGTGGTACCGCGACAGAGAGGGATATCCATTTTTAATTAATGTTTTATATTGTTATAATTACTTCATCGTTATCAAAATTACCTTTTTACAACGTAGTTATTTTTCTTAATGTAATTAAGCCAACAATCCGCAGTTTCCCCGTTTTCCCCCAAGTGTATAGCAGTGCACATACAGCGATGTAACATCATTGAGCCACAATATCGGGGCGATCAACATTATCGGGCAATATCCCCGATGTTTCCTGCAACTAGGATGCACTTATTTCTACACCTTTGAGGAGGAGAATTAGAGAGTAGTAATAGCGTAGAGTTTCAGATTAGTATTCTTTCGGTTCTTTTTGTTGTAAGTAGATGCATGAAGGAGTGAATGATTTTTCCTTTTGCTAGTTCCTCAAACAGTAGTTATTAGAATAAGTTTATGTTTCATTTTACAAATTAGCGAAGATGCCCTCCTTACCAACTAATCTATTTAACACACTACTGCATAAAATAACTATATCAGCCGAAGTCTTTAATATACGACTTGCAAAACGTGACTAATTCTAGTTCGAATAACTCACAGAAAATACCACGTTCACATTGCATCGACAAGGATAGCGTTTGAATGCACGCGAACACATCCGACACTCAATTAGCGGCTGACAAACGCCTTAACTCAGACGAGAGTGAACAAGGGATAAAGGTGAAGGAAGTTTCAAAGGGGAATCATTATTATTATTTTATTGATTTATTATTTCTTCTATACTTTATTTTTCAAAAGTAGTTTTAATTTTCTTCTTATTGTCCAGTTTTCTATAATAACCCTTTTTTACTTAATTTGGGTTATTTATAAGGACAATAATATTTGTTAGTTAGTAGCAATGGTAATTCTCTAGGAATAGTTTCCTATTAATTTCTTTTCATTTTCTCTATTGAGATCAAGTTATAAACTAGTTAAGATTCATGTTCTATCAGCTACGCTGAGTTACCTTACAGTTGAATAATCAACCCCACGTTACATCCTCACAGTTTGCACTATTTCTAATTCTAACTTCGTAATTATTTTAATATTTCAGTAAATCACTTTAATTTTTGACTGCTAAATCTTAAAACTTTTTGTTATTTTTGAAAACACATGAGGGATTAAGAAGGTTGCAACATATTTTTCCATTAGCTCTATTGATTGGTATCTATTTTTGACACTTTTAAATTAAAAACAAAATATTTGTAAAAATTGTTAGATTACGGCATTCTCTCAATACCAAGAGTTACGCCTTATCAAAGCAATTAAGAAAACATATTAAACCTTTAAAAAAAGTTTTCTAGGTATTTTATAACATTTTCTCGAACAAATCAGCTTTGACAAAGAGTAAAAAATGTATACTACAAGTGTGCTAGCAAAGTAATAGTTATCATCAAGTGAGAAAGAATCTGCAACATATAGCATATATACTTTGCTGATATATGTCTCAAAAGAAAACAAAAGTATCGATAAATTTAAGAATTAACATTTAAAATTTTTATCGTGGATGCTGGTTAACCTGCGGCCTTAAAAGGCTCAGATGCATTAAATTGATAAGAATAAAAGAGTGCCAAAGATTAAAAAAAGCATAACTCGCAGGAAGAAGCTGATGTGCTTAATCTTAGAGCATTTTAGTAGTATATTTACTGATAACACACATGTAACGTGATAAATACATGCCTGTTGAACATCGGAGTGATTTCTTCTTCACTAAAGGAGGCTGTAAAGTTCTCCCTCAGAAGCGATTTCATTATGAGTTACTCAAAAATCACAATAGTCACATTGTACCATAATAACGTACCTGACACGGTAAATTAATCACTTTCAAAGTGCTAATACAGGGGGGAAAAGATAAATCGACTGTATTACCTTCTAATTATATTTCATGGAATACTAAAATTTATGGTGCAAAAGTGACAATCAGTAAACCGCATGCTACAGATCTTTTACTAAAACAGTTACAGTGCAAAGTTACGCAAAGGTTCCTTTCTACTTTGTGAGAAATTGCTACTCTAGTATGGTAAATAAAATCGAAAGAAATTTAGCGCTAGACGGAATGTTAGCAAAATTTATAGTGTGCAAAGTCCTAGAATGCGACAAGTGCTATGTGGAGATGTACAGGAGTGAAGGCTTGACAACTAAATGAGAGCAATTGGAGGATGGAAACTGAGAGCCTTCTGTAGGTTGAAAACCTTTTGACAATGCTACAAAAAATTGTATAGATATTGAATGAATATTCTGGCTGCAGAAGAAAATTAAGAAAATTTCAAGGCAGCAGATGTTTTGATTTCCCATGTGAATCGCAATAGGTAGTGCTGTAGTTTTTCCTTTCTGTAGTATTCAAAAAGAGCATTTTAGAAGGTGAATTACTTCACTAACCACATTGCAGTGGATAAGAAGTCTAACGATTGATGCGAATTACTCAAAGAATATATGGTTTGTTTCTATCGCTATATTTCTTTTCAATAGAAGAGAGCTCCGATTTGTCTTTCTAGCGTCTACTGTAATCCAATGTGGAATTGTTGCTCTCATTTTGCAGCTTCATTGTCCAGATTTGAACTTGCTACTTTTTCCTTGCAACTAGTAAGGACCCGATGTCTGACCTCAATTTCGACAACACGGCAGGAGCAAAGAGCTGTTTCTAAAAAGGTTCTTACTCTTGTAGATGAAATACTAGATCTTTCGCAAAATGACACTGAGATGCTCAAAGAGTTGTGTCAATATCGTCTTAGGTGTGATGATTCTCGTACTTCCCTACGAAATATAATGTCGAGCCCTTCCTTGCCATCCTCTCTACCTCCTCTTCCAATGTATAATCATGCCAAACGCATTATCCCATTCCCGCATCCTGCAAGCATCTTTCTAGGCCTATACAGCAACCTCGCAACAGGGATGAACCCGCTTGAAATGCGAATGCCTTCATTATATAATACATTTATTGTAGCAGCGTCATTTAGACAAAAAAATTCAAAGGAAGGCGCTGGGTGACTCCTTTTTTTAAAGAAAAAATCAACTCTAACATTTTCTCCGTTGATATATTCAAATAATTTCTTGATCTCGTGGTGCTTCTATTTCTGTTTGCTCTACATATTTTTTTCTGTCATGCAACTATGTTTGAGAAAATTATCGATTCAAAGCAGTTTCATTTTTGAGGTAAATCAATGAATATTTTAATTAATAGAAACATTAGAAATTTCTTGCCATTTTAAACCTTCTTTGATGCTGTATATGAGGCTTTTACAACCCGCGTGTACTACTTATACATTGTAGTTTCGATGAGATGGACGCTGGGGATATTCTCGGCGATTTTGTCGTTATTTTCAATCAAAATATATGAAAGCATTTAAACATTCAGGCTCGTTGTCGTTAACATGCGATATACACTTATTTCTTACTCGGATATTTGTACATAAACAACACTCCTTAGCAAATTAATAAATTTTGTCGAATAAAATTATATTGTGATTTTAATGGAACATGGGATGTCTTAACAGTTGTGGAAGCTTGCCATAAGAAGAAAATGCCAAGAAAATGTGAGCAAATACTCCCAATTTTTCAATGCAATGGGATCGATGTAATGATATTCCTAGTTTCATTTTAACGCGATAAAGTTATGAATACACCTTTGCATATAGACAAATTATGCACTTCTGCGCTATGATTTGTTTACACAAGGTTATTATTTTTAAATACCAAGTATATTTTTCAACTTTTATGATCTACTAACTATTTGATGAAAAGCTATAATTATTAAATCCATTCTTTTCTTCTCCGCAGCATATATTTGTATTATGTCTTATTTAACGTTTCACGTGCATTAATGAGCCTACAAAAATGATGTAGTACCTTTGTGTCTCCTTTTGATTATAGCTCCCACTATATATTGTACTGTAGGATAATTGCAACAATTCCCATTACCGAAACATTCGCATTTTATTTGATGTTAAAGCTGATATCTCCCTCATCTTTTTACTTGTGTTTGAGTTTTTGCTACTGGTACAGTTGAGATCATGTAAAGGCCAGCTCTCTATTTGAAAATGTTATTTCATGTATACTGAACTTCCAAATTTTGCCTTATTGATTGTCGTATGAATATTAGTTTTTATTCTTTACTTTCGATCTGTTATTCCCTTTTTCAAATAGGTTATCTTCACGTTAGGTAACAGCTTGACCGAAATTTTTTTATGGATTATCTTGAACTGTTTACGCTTTTCTCCGAGTTGTATTGTTATCATTCTTCTCGTCACCAAACTAGAGCAACTGCTGGTTCTGTAATATGATTTCAAGTATTAGTAAAGTGGTAGTATGCTATGACATTTTACAACTACTTAGCTTATGCAAATTGTTCCTATGAAGTTGCAACACAAAACGGAATCGGTATCTGAATATTTATTTTTAAGTTAAATTCGTAATTGCGAGAGAATGCGGTACAAACACATATAAATAATGAGTAAAACAATTTAAAAATATGATTCCTTTGTTCCAGTTCAATTGCCAACCATTAGGAATGATTTCAAGCTTCTAAAAATACATTTCTTTCTATACTATTTCATCGATACAACCCTGTTTCAATGCACAATTTTAGAATTTTCTCAGTTAAGAAACTGTGAATTGGCACGGAAAGAAAAGCAATACGTTCGTATTATTCAAATATCCCTTTTATCACCTTCGTTCGGTAAAAAGTATACTTGCTTTTTGAGCTGAGAAAATGCGGTGAAAACTTTAACAAAGCAAGTAAAATTACCGATTATCAGGAAAAAAGCTATTTCCATTCCAACCTGTGTCTTTGCTATTTCCTCAGCAAAATCTCTAGAAAGCAAGCAAAAAATTTGAACGTCTATTTTACACGGTAATTTCTTCAACAATGGTGATGCACAGAAATGGCAACTAGCGAATTGCCAAGTAGACTGGGGGCTACTTCCTTTTGAACGCTCCTCGGAAAGGGTGTTACCATTTCATTTATTCTTGCTTACATTCACCTTGGCTGATCATTACGTTAAGCTCTTTTTGTTTTACTTGCGGCTATTATTTTCCAAAATGGTTTTGTAAATCATATAGCCTTTTTGAATGCCTACCCCGTAAAAACTGGAGAAAAAAAGAGGTAGTGGCAGAATAGACTACGCCATTTTGCAGGGCATTTAGTACCGAAGGCAAAAGCAAGCCAAATGTATAGTCTCTTTCCTTCGTCTCTTCTGCAATGTTTCCCACGTGCTGCGCTAAACATTACAAAATTAGGTGCCCCTGCTGATGCAACTTTCGATTTTTTCTTGACTCTAACAGAAGGTAGTATAGTCGCTATAAGAGAAGCAAGATTGTATACTAAATAATCCTTCTTGGGCTGTATAGCTATGATTCTCATCAAAATCGGGTGTTGTCCGTGTCATCATAGAAAGCTATCGGCTCTTTTGCTTAGGAGATAAAAGGATAAGGAATGGCGATGCTTCCCATTTGATATGTTTTGCATTACGTTTGATTTTTGAATCAGAGCGGTTGAGCATTTATCCTTTTGTCTTTGATACTTTTTTAACTGGATCCTTTAGTCACGACCTTAGCTGTTCGGCATTTGTGCACTATTCGCCGTAGTCAAATACTAGGGAAAGTGACGTTCCTGTTGCGCAGAATATATTTTCAAAGTAACTTAGGTTTTTGTGTAGCAAACAATTTTTCGGATAAACGGTGTGAAGAGGAGGGAAGCGTGCGCGTCAATGCCATTGCCTTCGATGTGTAAAATATTTTTATCCGATGGAGACGCCGCTGACTTCTCAGAATTATTTTTGGTGGAAGCCATTCAAATTTCATGTACAAATTACTCTTGCAGCCAAAATTTGCTATCTTCATGTTTTACCACTTATTTTCCTAGTTTTAATCCGTCTTATTAATGGATCCCTCTTATTTGATGGTATTTCTTGCTTTTTGTTTCTGTGAAACATGTGTGAATCACTCAAGCGATTATTTTTAACATTTTTATCGATAAAACTAGAGAAATCAGCAAGAATATGTGTGACCAACTATTTGTACACGTTTTTTGTCAAAAGGAAGTAATACATACACCTAGGAATTGCTTCTTTGCAAATCAAAGCAAACATACGATGTTCTTCCTCTGCTTATTATGTCCCACTTTAGCATTATAGTTTCTGGATTTTCTACAAGCTGAAATGTTGATTTTGAGTGTCACTAAGCAAGGATTAACCAGTGGAAACTATGCTCCTAATAGAATGTGTATGCTTCCTCTTTTTAAGTTTTTTTTTCTCATACACAGCGTTTATTTTAATCAAAACTGGGGAATAAGCGATAAACCAGGATATACGCATGATCAGCAAGAGTAGTAGAGTTCTTCCCTGTGATGTGTTGTGTTTTCAGACCAAATCTTACTCAATCTCGTTCGTTATGATATTTTACGTCTAATTATTGTTCTTATCCTTATCTTTTTAACCATCATGGCCAGGAATCTCTCCCTTTGTGGTAAATTATCTTTACGTATGCCCCTTTCTCTGTATGCCTATCAACGTGTTTTTTATATATAAACGTACTCATGCCACTAACAATACAAGTATGAAGAATAGAGGACATTGTTGCGACTCTACTCTGAGTCTCTTCATTTTAAACCATTTTGATCCTTTCATGAGTCTATAGTTGAAGGGTGTACACTTTTTCTCTCCTTACATCGAATTTCGTATGAACTTTTCATACATTCTTATAAGCTTCTGGATAAATATTTGTTCTGGGTTCCTTGTTTTGTAGAATAGGAAGTTCTTTATTCCTGCTATAATCCAAACAGTGTTGGGTCAATTTCTCTCTTTAGTTTATCTCCTTTTTTAGGATTTTTGATGACTCTCACCCTTTAATTTTTTTATCTCTTTTCCCCTTGCTTTCATATTTTTTTCTCAATTTCATCTGCTTATATTTAGTGGAATCACCGGACGAAACTTCCTTTTTAAGCGAAATTCACGTTCGTTGTATTTCCTTCTTCTTGACATGTTGGACGATTTGTGCCACTGCGGGACTCTCGGTGGATATTACAAACTCTGAGTTTTCCACCCTCTTCCTTTTTGTAGGCAGGTGCTTTACTTTCCAACGGAAAATTAGCTTTAGAGGTGTCTTATCCATAGATAGAAATTATTAAAAAATCAACGTAAAAAGTAGAGGTGTACACACACGTGTGGCTGCTTTTTTTTTGCGGGAAATTTAAAAGAAATTGAAAGGCGAAATGGAGATATCTTAGAGGTGACTGCAAACGAAAGCTATAGAGAGAGAAGGAATGTGTGAGGAGGAAGAGGAAATCGTGTCTCCACTTTCCTCTTCTTTTGTTTGTTTTTTTTATTTGGCTGCCTGAGGATAGGATTTATTCAGGATGTGTAGGAAGAGAACTGCTAGTATTTGTAATCTTTAAGGCTGTGTGAGAAGTAAATTAGAGATGTATGGCTGGTCAGATCCTGCTCAGAATTCATGTAAACGTGATGAAATAAAGAGCAAACGTGTGTACGTGTGTGTAAAGAATTTTTTTCAATGAAATAGCAGCCGTGTTTGTTGCCCATTTCTCTGTAGAATAAATACCATTTTTTGGAGATTTGTCTAGATTTTATTTACATAAAACTCCTTATGTGAAGCCTCTGCATTTCTTTCTAGGGAATGATTGCTATCTTATTGTCTCTCTTTACAGCCTCCTTTCTGTCATTCGTTATGCTCGTCAACGGCACTATTTTGTTGATTTTTCTCGGCAATCTCCTCTACCCTCTATCAAACTTGGTCGTTATCTGGAAATGGTAAAAAGAAAGTATACATCATTTCTCACTGGAATGTGAAACCTATTTACTGGTATCTTTGTTAAAGAACTCCTGGAGAGTAAAATCTTTGAATTGCTGCGTTTTTTTTTTCTTTTAATTATTTCTTTCTTTGGATTTAAAGATTGTGTGTATTTTTCCTTCATGGATGAGGCTGCTGGCTTCCCTCTCATGGGTGTACGTACACTTCATCGTATGGATATTTATGCAATTTTTTGCTGTATTTCTTTATAGATGTTTTTCTTGACAGCTTGCATTTTAGGTTTCTTAGTGGCTGTTGTGGGTGTGTTTACTTATTTGTCTCGTCTCATTCTTATTTTTTATTTTTCTTTCACCTTCTTTCATTTTATTTCTCTCTCAACGCATTTCTCTCACCTTATTTCTCTCTCATCTCACCTTATTTCTCTTTCATCTCATCTTATTTCTATCTCACCTTATTTCTTTTTCACCTCATCTCACCTTATTTCTCTCTCACTAAAAGTTATTTTATTTGTTGAACTATAGGGATTAACGCAAGTGGGTTTATCATTTGTTGGAACTTTGTGTTTATTACTTTTATGGACGATTCTTCGCTTTGTGGCCATCTCTCTCTTCAACAAAACTCCATTTTTCATTTCTTTTGGTATTGAATTACATCGTGTATGTACACTCCTTGTCTTACCTACGCATATCTCTCCCATCGCTTCGCCTTCCTTTAAAATGTAAGATTTGTTAGAATGGAATATCTATTTTGTGGATAGGAAAATAGAGTTTAGAAAAGATCCTCCTCTATACTAAAATAAACAGAAATATACGAATGGAATGTAGGAGAAGGAGAAAAATAAGAATGAAAAAAATACAGAGAAGGTAGAAACCTATGCAGAAAGAAAAAATCCATCAAAGAGGAAAAGAAAAGTGTAAAAGAGAGAGAAATTATATAAACTTTAAGAAAGATTTTCTCTAATAAAATGTTTTTGTATATCTTACACAGCCTGTTTAATTTTTTTTTTCTGGCTGTTGCTACCCTCTGGACATTCTCAATGATGGAACTTTATGCAGAACTTATTCAAGCATCTAAAAATGCATTGGTAAGTGTATATATATATCTTCAAATAAAAATAAAAGAATTTGATTGGAAAATGTATGCAGAGACTGTAGACATGAAGGGAGAGTTCTCTTTTGAATTTCTATTAATAATTTTTCAATTTGCAGGTTGTAGATTTTACGTTTTACCTTCTTTTTCTAAAAATATATTTAAAATATTTTTTAACAGACAGAAGAAATTATGCTTTCCATCAAAACATTTCCTCGTAAAGGGACTCTCTCTCCAGAAAATGAGGTAGGATATGAGAGATACTACAAAAATGAAAGTATTCAAATAATGGATTCACACCCAGTAGTAAAAGGAATCTTTAAATCGAATTAGAAATTCATCTCTCTATATTTTGGATTTAAAAAAAAAATATATATAAACCTATAAAAATTCAATGAATTTTTTTTCTTCTTTCTTAGTTTCTCCTTGCAAATGCAATGTTGAATTCTATCAAAAATGCACCCATAGTGTATGATGATATTCATCAACGATGGAAGATGCAACGCAGAGTGACTTCTTCACCTCAAGGATTTTCTTGGTTGGAGAAATTATGGTGGTGGGAAGATTCCTCTGTCAAGCCATCATCTTCACTCTTAACATTATCCTCTGAGAATGATTTGTATACACATCCATTGGTGGAATTGATGTTACCTACAGATACTCAAAAAGATGTACGTGGAAGTAGAAACTCTATCTATATATTTATTACTAAAAGAGTATATAAATAAATATTTAAGTTATATAAATAATAAATAAATAATTAGGGTAATGGACATAAAGATGTACAAATAATAGATATATAAATCTATAGAGTAAGATACATACTATCATAAATAATTCATATAAATAAATAATTCATATAAAATAGAAAGAATTTGTAACACTAGGAGGTTATGGAGTATATAAAAGATTTTTTAAAAGAAATAAGGCATACAGGCTTGGAAGGCTATTTTATTTTTTATATTAAAGAGAGAGAGAGAGAGGTTACTTTTAATAAGCAAATTGATATAACAGTAGAAATTTATTTTTATAAATTTGGGAAATATTTAAATTTCTCTTTACAGTTGTTTTGATTTTTTATATTTTTTTTCGGGGGGGGAGGGAGGAAGGTCTCATTTTGTTTTCACTGTGGATGGCAGGCGTTGGATTGATTTTTATTTTGTTGAGAAATTTTAATTCTTCAAATTTAGTTTCTCTTGTGATTCATGTTTCTTGTTTCTTTCCTTTTAGTATTTGTAATTTAATTAATATATATATTATTTTTGAGAAAATTGTTTCATTTCATCGTGTGTCGTTTCTTTTTTTTTTTGCTATCGATTTTTACTACAAAGTATGAAATTATACATTTTTATTAGAAAAAATAATTTTTGCGTCTATGGTGGCCATCACTCTTTTTCTCTTTTCTAAATTGTAGCCATTTCGTAATTTTTATTAATGTTTGATGGCCTCTAAGAGTGAGTTTTTTATTCTTTTTTCAAAAGATAGTCTCTCCTTCATAGAAAGGGGGAATAACTGTAGTTTTATGATTATATATATATATATATATAAATTCTAGAGAGAAGAATTCTCTGTTTTGTTTATAAAGAAATCCATTTTCATCTCTCTAACCTATTTTTTATAATTTCAGCTATGGCTGAGTTATTCTCATGCCGCTCTTGGTTATTTGACCGACTTGAATGCACGTTTATTTTCTTTCATTCAACAAATGGATATACAAAAAATTAGCAAACGGGTGATGAAACGGTTGGATTGGGAAATGGTATCTGCAAAAACAAGGAAAGAATTTGATTTTTTCAGGAAAGAATTACTTCCAGAGTCATCCTTTTCTCATGTATGTACAGAGGGGGGTGGGCATCGGTTAGAACAGAGCCTTTGTGAATGCATAGATGGAGAAAAAGTTTCTAAGGATTACAAGAATTTCATATTCTTATAGAGATAAGAGAGAGGTCATGATTTGGTTAAACAGTGGATTTGCAATGTGAAAATATGAATTAGAAGAATAGAAAACGCAGAGGAGGCGGGGATGAAACAGCCAGGCTTGCTCGAGAGGGGGTGAGGGGTTTGCTAGTTTCTATTTTCGCTACTATTTTTTATATTTTCACTTTGGTTACATACTGTAGTATATGTTTTCTGTTTCCACTTGTGTCTCAGTTTTTATTTTTTCTCATATCTTCTCTCTTGCGTGCCCCTCCAAAATTTTTTTAAAATAAAATTCTTCAGAATTCACCGGCGGAGCGCCCCATTTCTCTCACCAGCCATCATGATCTTACTTTGATGACTTTATGTATTTTATATCTCCATGGTCTTTCTCAATGGCTATGTATAGCGAATGCTTGCAATCATTGTATGTTTCTATTTTTATAATGAAAGTATGGAAAATTTGCATGAAAATCAGAGCCATCGCCGTGTACATACACGTGTAGAATTTTTTTTCTTTTACTACAATGGATTTTCAAAAAGAGTTTATACGGATGAGAGAGAGTGCTGAACCATGGCTTGTCCATTTTTGCTTTTATTTATTGTTTTATTTCTTTACGAGAGATAAAAACTATGCGGAAACTGCTCAGGAATGAATGACTCTGTATACTGTACATACATATGTAATTTAGTTACTAAAATAAAGGAGAAAATCTTTAGAATTTCATGATGGAAATCGTTACACTTAGTTGTTGTGTAGCTGTTGTTTGATAAGGCTATGAGATTTTTGTGAGTTTATCCCCGTCTCAATACTTACTTCACTTCCTCCTCATGGACATGCTGTATGTACATTCCATCACATCTTCTGTTTATTTCAGATAATCCGATGATTCAGAAAGCCTTGCAAGAGACGCTTATATCTTCGGTAAATTACATTTATTTCCTGAAATTTAAAAAAAAGAAGAGTTTTTAACTGTTGTGAAACGGATACTTGTGTATTCGAGAGGGGAGTGGAGGCGTAACATAGAATGTAGTAAAATAGTTACACTTTTGGAGACCAAGTGTTGGTGTAAATTGTTCCCAATGCTCTGCAGGTTTTTAAAATGAATGATTCTTTTCATAGTGTTTGTCATTTTACAAAATATTTGCATAATCTACGTGTTCTCTCAGTTCCAGATGATTAGCAGAGTTGAGATAATTTTTGATATATATAGTGGAACGCAAGCAGACACTCTCCCTCCATGGAAAAAATTAAAGGAATTACAAATGAGTACGTTATTCTATTTGTTGAATATACTGCCAAAGAATGAGACTGCATCGGTGTTTTTCTACTGGAGAGGGTAAAAGCTAGTTCATAAAATCTTTGAGTCATAACAAATTCAAATGCGTTTGAGTTTTTACAAAACTATGCATCTTCCCTTTAGCTATCTCTCTAAGACCGCGAAGGAAGAAAAATATATATTTTGTGTTAGAATGGGTGTGTTAATTTTTCTTATGTGATAGACACGTATGTTTGTGAAGCAACAAAGTTCGGAAATCTTTTTCATCTATTTAAATTTTATTCCACAATTGTAATGACGTGTATATTCTTTGCTTCTTTTACCGTTGCTGTGATTTTTTAGCTGCTAATACCGCTGTTTGCAAGCTACGTGCCTATAGAAATGAAATCTCGCAGTTACGGCAGGATTGTGATCCAGTTATACAACGAATGATAATTGAACTATTTCATCTATAAGCAATTCTATCAGAAAAACGAATATTCAGTTTATAAAAGATTCGCAGAAGGAAGTTGACATTTCTCTCATTCGCTTCCATTGATAGAGTAGAAATTCATAAGAAAATACGTATTCTTTCATTAAAAGCATACAACGTGATGATTGTGTAGTTTGAGCTTTTTTGTGCGATCATAAATGTAAGAAGGACAAAGAACGTTTTTGCGCTTACTTTAAAATTACACCCAACTGCGTAGAGAAGAAAAAACAGGCTATTGTTTCTTTCAATCACCGTAGCTTCTTATCATCTTCGAAACTTTGATTTGGAGAGGAATGTTTAGTTTTCTTCTATAAAATTTAATTTCTTTTTTCCATATGACGATCTACCATTTGTTCCATTATTGCTAACTATATGAATCTTCTTTTGGTACTAACGTTTTCTTTCTAGATGCGAGCCATCAGTGCTAATACATAGCGCTTGTACCTTTATGACGTGTTTGAGATGAAAGCTGAGATATTTTCAATCTGCTCTACAACACACACCGCGGTGAAACGCTTTATTTGTTTTGCTCTTGTAGAAAGAGGTTAGAATAACAAGGCAAGGAAATGGCAGGTTTTGAGCAGATTAAAATATCTTTTCATATTGTGTCATGAGAGAAGAAATTCAACGAATAGTATTTCGGTTTTGCTGTTCTTAAATTTTGCGTGTAAAAAGTGAGAATTGAATTTTCAGTAGGGTGCGAAATTTCAGTAGTAATGAAAATTAGCATTCGGAGGTGTGGATACGAACTAAAAAAGTAATACAATAATGCAGAAGAAGCAGCAGCTTCTTCTGACCTTCATTATATAGAAAGAGTCTTTGCTAAGCACCAGCTTTTACCCATCTCTTGAATGAAACTTAGCAATATAGCACAACAACTCTACTTTGGGAAAAGTGGTAACGCTATAAAGTGTCATTGCTCCACTCAGTCGTATCACTCGATCGCGCCACACAACCAAAAATATCGATCAGGAGTCCCATATTTTCTAATTTTTATTATATTTAATAGGTATTTCATTTCAAGTTGTGCAAAAAGAGTTAGAGGCACCGTTGGTGATAAGTTTCTTCTAGGTAATTATAGTACTTACTCTTTATGCAGAGAGAATTACGGGTAGGGTGCATTAGATAATAAGCATTACAGCGTATTCCTCGGTGCCTCGATTTTTAGAAACTGCCGACAACTTAGAAAAAAAGTACTAAGATATTTTTTGCTAAATAAAACATGAAGAAGAGCAATCCATGCACTTCTGTGGTAGCTTTGAATTAAGGCATGCATTCTTCTATAGGCGATATTTTGAATATATTTTTATACTTCAACTTTCATAGTTGATGATTTTAGTTTAACTTTTTGCTGAAGTGGAGCATTTTGTTTCACTGCCGTAAAATTCACTGTTGCGTATATATTTTTTTAATAATGGAGTAGCTATAGTATGTGCCCTACTAGCAATGTAATCTAGGGTTTTTTTAAAGTAGTATTTTATCCCTAAGATTTGCCAGTCGATATCGACTCCGGCTTCACGATTCTTCTAATCAATAGCGTATTGTTTTTATTTACACTATTAGATTGTTGATAGTTTGAGAGCGTGGATATACTTATTTTCTATAAATATATCTCACTAGGTTCATTCGTTTATCTTTTAATAACCTTCTATCGAAAATAGAA